>LKNJ01000825.1:166747-188714 GCA_002120245.1 Maccullochella peelii
CCCGCCCCAACAAAGAGAGCCCATACGGAGGAACTGGAGCGAATAGAGGGTCGGTTGAGAAAGCGGGGAGGCATTTCATTTGGTCTCTTTTGTGTGGGTAAAGATCTCTAATGAAAATAAACAAAGAAAAGGGATATGCATAATCCCGCAGTAGCTTCCGAGCCTTGAGGGGAACAGCGAAGAGAGGGAGAGATTGGTGATGAAAGCCCTCATGGCCAGAAGAGCTCTACTTTCATCCCTGAGTTTAATGCTCAAATCTCTGTTGGAGAGCTGCACGGCAGAGAAGGAGGCTGCTGCACAGAAAAAAAGTCTGATTAGATCCTGCTGAGGCTCTGCAAAACCCCATCTTTCTCCCGTTGGGGCCGCTGCATCCTCTGTACGTACGGATAAAAGAAAGGATCATGAAGCATTGCATTTTTCCCTGGGATTTTTGAACATGTAAACATATAGATCCCTGGTGCTTTACAGTACCCTGCGGTAGTGTGTCATTGTGTGTGGGTGTATGAAGGCGAACGCCCGACTGACCACTGTTCAGCTTTTGTCTTGTCTGCTTCTCTCTCTGTCACACACATCCACAGTTGAGTGTCCAAATATTTACTTAACTTGGGGCGTAGGGAGCTGTACTTAGTCATTAGCCCGTTAATGTCCGTAAACAGTGCCACGGGGGGGGGGCTGATATAGCAGTCCACACACACTGTCTCCGAGCACTCATCCTCCACCTCTTTGTCTTCTCCAGTGCTCCAACCTCCTCCTCTTCAGGGATTTCTTAGAAATGCTTAAAGTGTAATGAGAAAGAAATGAATTCAAACAAACTGTGTGTTGTATAAATCCAAAATGCCAGATCTGGTAAGGAGTGACTCTTATTCTTAACTTTAAACAAACCCTCTTCTTCTCATTGAGTGTGTGCGCGTGTATTTGCCAAGTCACACAACCTAGACCACCTAAGAGAATGCTGTCATTACTGACTGTGTGTGTGTGTGTGTGTGTGTGTGTGTGTGTGTGTGTGTGTGTTTGTAAGACCAATCCAGTGACACCTCTGCTGATGCCTGTATAACCTCTGGCCCCTCTTTCCAGCCTCATCATGTGACCAGGAGCAGCAGTCTGCCCAGGAAGAGGCGAGGCAACACAAGAATGACGCTGTATTTGTACCAGACTGTGCCCAAGGAGGACTGTACAAGCCGGTCCAATGCCACCCCTCCACCGGCTACTGCTGGTGTGTGCTGGTGGACACCGGACGGCCCATCCCTGGGACCTCCACCAGGTGGGAGAGATTTCACCTACGCAAAACCCATGTGTTAAATGGCCATTTGGGGGCTTAGCTATGTTAATTTCCAAAGATTATTGGAATGTATTGCTCGGTTCGTTGTGGTAAGCAAACCAGGGGGCTGTTACACAAAGCAGGTAAGTGATCATAACACACCCTAACACAGCAGAGTGACTGAAGATCTGCAGGTCTGCAACCATGCAAACTTTATAGAAGATTCTCTATTTAGAAGAAATTGTTATAAATAAAGCAACTTTCAGACAACAGAAAGAAGCTTCTCCATTTGAGACTCAGAAAATGCACATAAGTCTGACATAAGCAGGCAGACAGACATCTCCATTGCAGATGAGACAGAGTGACTCAGTGGTCTGGTGAGTGGCAGGTCAGAGGTCAGTCAGGCTGGCAGAGTGGGGCGCTGGTACACTCTTGTTGATCAGCGAGGCTGGGTATCAGATTAACAAGGCTTCAGGCAGAGTGCCAGACAGCACATTAGCACACATATGGTAGCCTGGATTTCCCCCCTTCTCTCTCCTTGTCCCAGGCCAGCTTTTGGCCCAGTCGCACAGCAGCAATCGGGGCTCTGCTGGCTCTCCAAGGGAGGCCGTGAAAGCTTCCTTGTGTCCCACGCTCCCTGTCTGCCTCTCTCCCTCTATCTCTCTCCCTCCCCCTTTCTGTCCTCATACCAGCCCCAAAACCCTCCCCTCTTTTTGGATGTGTTTCACAGCCTCTGGTTTGCCACAAAACAATTATTTGAATCCCTAAGATTTAACTGTACGGGGGTAATTGGAAAACATGGGATTCCTCTCTGATTTTACAATGAGGATAGTTTTACTGTTATAAACAATCCCTTTCACCCATTTCACATTGAATGAATTGACATTTTCTCACGTGGTGTATTCTCTGTCACAGGTATGAACAGCCAAAGTGCAATGGCAATGCCAGGGCCCACCCAACTAAACCTAAGGACCATTATAGAAGCAGACATCTCCAAGGTAGGTCTCTAAAGTCTCTGCTTTTCCTCTCTGTTAAGACCACATGGTGAAGTTCTTCAGCAGTCGGCCTCCAACTGCTGCCCCGCTTCCAAGGTTGTGATAACAGTGCGAGTGTGTGTGTGTGTGTGTGTGTGTTTGTGTGTGTGTGTGTGTGTGTGTTTGTTGACATCATTAGCACTGTTGGTCAAGGAAATGCTTGATAAAAAGTTGAGGATTGCCAGAGACTGCCCCTCACTGGTCAATAAGCAAGGAGACAGAGACGGATCAGGGGGAGGATTAATCTTCAACTGACACGGGAGATGGAGGATAGTGGGATGATAGCACGGTGGAGAAACAGCAGGCAGGAGAGGTAGAGATAATGGATAATAGGATGCCAGAGACAGGTAGTGATAAAAAGGCTGACAACAGTGCAGATAACTAAATTGAGGGCAGGAGAGGAGTTTGGGGGTGGGCTTAGTAACAGGTGAGACTATGTTTGCTGTGTTAGGTGGATATTTGCTAGTCAGGATTTGACAGTTCAAAGCTGCAGAATTTCAGTTTTGGTATATTTGAGTGGTATTTACAAATTTGTCACAAGTGACCAAGGAGGAAGTCGGGGGGGGATGGGTCAACAAAACATCAGGCTTTGACACAACAGGCCGCTGTTTGCTTCCCTGTCCTACCAACAGTAATGTTCCCTTAACCATCACCACCATCAGTCCCTAACCTTAACCAAGCATTTATTTTAACCAAAACCACATTTTTTCTCTAAACCTAACCAAACCTTAACCATAGAGCTATCAGATCAAAAATCAGTTTTGGGAAGCACTGAAAGGTATGTTGTCCTGCTGATATGGGGTGTCAGATCAGAAAACACTTACATTTGTCATTTTTGGAGGGCACTTACAAACTATGTATTTTGTCGTTTAATTGTTTGACTTGTTTGAGATGACTGCCTTGTCTCTTATAGTTAGGAAGGCTGTCTTGAATCAAGTTTTCCTAAAACGTCGTAGATGGTCGACCAAAGAAATCGGGTTATTTTAGAACTGCGAGATAAATTGATGTTATTGATTCTGTGATATGAAACTAGATGTTTTAGTGCTTTTTAAGTTAAATGTCATTTTTTTACAACCTCGGTCAGTAGGTGACTATCATTCCACCTACTGATCTAACTGCTGAGATACAGGGTCACAAGCACGCCGCTCAGCTTTACAACAGAGCCCGCACAGACATGAATTATTAAACTAAGTTTGAACAGGTCTAGCTTAATGCAGTTATCTGAAGCACTTATTTTAATGTAAACTGTAAAACCAGAGTTTTCATCACATTTATATATACTAGATGAGTTTTATCAGGAAATGCATGACTTGTCCTTGTCATAAAACCAATGATAGGCAAAGTAGAGTTATAGCTTTCAGGTGCTGCATACAACCAAATCACAGTTTAAAGCTGAATGGTGCTTGGCAAATTAAGTTTTTTGGTGGTTTGGTAAACATGTTAATAATCCAGCAGCATATGAACAGAGCTGCCACTGTTCCCATCCCATCCACAGCTGTTTATGTAACAGTGTGCCGGGCCAGAGCTGTGCTCTCTGCTCGCAGGTGCTGCATTTAGCACTCTGTCTCTGCTCCAGCATCGAGGACTCTTGTTCAGTGTGTATAAAACAGTGAGGATAGACAGACACAGATTAATGCTCCCTAGTCCAACAAATGTTACTCATCTTTGCCTTCCAGTGGCACTGGTGGTGTATATTATTTCTAAGATATTGAGCAGGAATAATTACAGTGTATAACTGTCAGCAGAAAGTGTGAGGTGGCGATGGGGTGGAAAACAGCCACAGCTATCCCATGAGAACGACCTCAAGCCCAACCAAACACCTCCTAAACACGTAGTGTTAGGATGGAAAACAATGTACTTATTCAGCCATGCAATCACCTAACACAGACGCTCGCACAAGTACACAGACTTCATTCTAAACCTGTCAAAAAAACCTGCACAGTATCAGCCAGGTCTCCAATTATAAAATAACCGGGACACAGTCAAAAAACACAGCATCTTGTTTTCTTTATGAGCAATTGCGTCAATGGCTGTAAACCATGTTACTGTATGAACTAGGGATAATTATAAATGTTGCCTTCACGTTGCTGCAGCCCATTTGCTGTTGAAGCGCTGGTGTTGAGAGGTTTATGGGGCGAGATGCGAGAAGGGAGAACTTTGCCCTGAAAGGGGCAGGAGAGGAAAGCAGAGTGTTTGGCTAGCTCTCTCCCCAGAGCGGGATCATGGGATCGCATTGCGGCAGCCATTGGGAGCTGCGGCTGTGAGTGCTGACAGGGCTCTGCCCCATGTGGCTCAATAGAAAAACACTGCTTGTCATTGACAGTAACACACGGGCACACACATGCAAACATGCACTTACTGGCCAACTTTTAACAGGCAGCAGGTATATCGAGGAATATGAATAGTGGTGCAGATCTTAGCTTTTCAACAAGAAAAAAATTAATCATTTGAGGCTCTCTCAACTTTATTCCATCCTGTATCTGTCAGACGTGGGTATTACATAATTATAATCATTATGGAATAAGACAGCAGTCGTTTACTGCTGCAGCCTTGAACTGAACGGAAAAAGTCCAGACTCAATTTCCTTTGAATGACAGCAGGAACATTTGTGTCCTACCCCTCAGCTAAACTGTGTCCAGACAGACAGAAGCTGATTTGTCCCGCTCCCACAAGAAAAACCTTTGCTGCCAAGAGGAAGGGACTGGAGCCATACCTGATGGCTTCCCATTTGAATGAACTGCAGACACGTTCGGATTCCTGCAGCATTACGGAGAGAACGCACGCTCTCCATGAAAAACACTAAGCCCTCAAACAAGTCCAACTGCATCCCACAAATCTCTCTTCAGTCAGAAGCCAGATAAAAACACTTTGCCTTCTGTGGGTGCAGTTGTGTGACTGTCTAGACTAATTTACCACAAGAGGCTCCACAAGGCATCGGTTTGGCCATTAACAGGTGGGTCAGATATTTTACTGGGCTAGGGCCAGGGAGGGCCTACTAAAACTTAAGTGCAAGTCTGTTCAGCGTGTAAAGGAGAGTTTGGACATGAATGTTTCAACCCTCCGCTCGGTGCAGGCTGCTGAAGCCCTGCGCCACTTGGGAAAAGGTGGAGTAGAGGCTGGGTGCTGGGTGTTTACGCCGATGCTGGTCGCCACCTGTTAGAGAGGGGCAAAGCATGCTATTATCTCCAACACAGGAGAATCTGGCCCCACAGGCCTGGGCCATAAAAAGAGTAGCAAACGGTGGAGAATTTCTTCTTCTCCACAGGGAGAATAGCAGAGGGAAGCCGGACTGTGAGAAAGCAGAGGAGAGCCGGGAGAGGAATCCAGGAAATCTCTCAGGCCGCCGTAGCCTTCAGCTCTTCCAGAACAACCTTGGTCTCGTCACTCTTTAAACTATATGGCCTAACAGACAATTACTATCATTAGGGTCATTCCACCCCAGTTGTCCCTCATTTAAATTTTTCCCCCGTCATTCTGCATGAATAATGCTTCTCTGTTGGTTTTAGTTGGGTAGTTAATGACAGATTTTGTCTTATTGGTTTATGGGCTAATTATATCGGTCTCCTCTCTGGCTGACATTAAATTAATAATCCCACCACACACTGGTGTTGAGTTGTGTCTATCGGCCGCTGGATGCATACCTTTAAATCAGACATCCCTCAGACAAAAGAGTCCCAGGTGCTGTATGGAGCCTCTAGTCCATACATTCAGTGTTCAAAACCACTGAGGGGCCTCCAGGATGATTGGCAGGTACCTTCTTCCTCCTCCAGATGAGGGGAGGTCTGACACTTTATGAGAGGGAGTAAAAGACAACTGTGAGAGTCTTAGGGTGGGTTTATTTTTACCTCTGCCGTCTTTATGTGCTGTTCATGCTTGTTACATGACGTCCCTCCCATGACGTCCCTCCCAAAACATTTATTAGGCCACCTATGACGGCAGCATTCCACATCGTTGTAATGCTGTTGACAGGGCATATATGTACACTCACTTCCATATGGACTGCATAATGCATGCTCCCACACACTCATTCAGGTATCTGTGGTTTGTTTTCCAGGCTGTCCTGGGGCAAAGAAAACAGAGTTCCTGACAAGTGTGCTTGACGCGCTGTCGACAGACATGGTGCACGCCGTCACAGATCCAGCATCCGCCGGAAGGTATGACATTCGGAAGTGGATTTGTTCATCTTATGATTACTGATGAACGTCAGTGGGTTTAGTCATTTACCAAAAAGGCACAAAGTATTCTGTGCTACAGGCAGACCGCTTTTAGACAGTTGGATGAAGTGATGGAAGGGCGATTATTAGCTGATGAATTGATATCTGTCATTTAGGATGGCTGAGCCCGACCCCAGCCACACCCTGGAGGAGAGGGTGGTTCACTGGTATTTCAGTCAGCTGGACAAAAACTCCAGTGGGGACATTGGGAAGAAGGAGATCAAGCCTTTCAAACGCTTCCTGCGCAAGAAATCCAAGCCAAAGAAGTGTGTGAAGAAGTTTGTGGAGTACTGCGACATCAGCAACGACAAGGCGCTGTCTCTGCAGGAGCTGATGGGTTGCCTCGGGGTGACCAAAGAAGAGGGTGAGCTGAACAACACAACCTAATGTCTAAATGTATTCTCAAACGTACATATTGATGGATAAAATATAATAATCATGGCATTCAGATGTTAAGTCTGCCAGTGTCATTGTGACCTGCATACAGTGCTAGATTGGACAGCAGTGTAGCAACACTAAGTGGTAATTGAAGGATCAGTTTACTTTGTGGAGGCAAGGATTTGGTGCTTCAACTGACCTGCAGCATTCCTCATATTACAGTTGTTTTGGTTTATATCACTTCTTGTCTCACAGGGGCCAAACCAGGCGAAGGCTTACCTTCCAGTAAACTAGTAAGTAAACTACCCCTCCCATACTAGTAGATAATATAAATAAAATAAAAGAGAAATTGGTGGCTCATCTAAAGTCTGACTGTAATATTGTTTTATCTCTGTTAGTGCTGACTGAGGCAAGAATATACAAACGTTCAAAAAGTTGTCAGACTAAGTGCAAAGAAACAAATGTTAAACTCCTGTCACTTTAATTTCATCTCCTCAGAATCCCTCGAGGAAGCAAGGCTAAGCCAGCAGCTGAGATTTCCCCTCCCACATGGAGACTCTGCCCTCACCAATCGGCAATAATGGAAACTATAGTATTTGCACTTTGTACTTTAAAAAAAAAAAAATGTACATTCACTTTGTAGAAATAAGGTATTTAAACAGACTGCTGAATCTGTGAATGATGTAGTTAGCTTTTTATGTCCTGACAAACAAAAATGATTTAACACATACAATGTATGTGTTCTTTGTGTGTCTAAAAAGTATACTTTTCAGAGTTGTACAAGTTTTCATGTTTGATGTTGCATTTTGTGGCCCTTCCCCCCTGTGTACTTTTCCTCTGATGTTGATGATGTTAAAGCGGATATATGGATGGTTTGCTACACACAGTTACAATAACTTATACCATACCATCTCTCATGTACTGACCTATAGCATCTCTTCTTGGGCTTTGTACAGCAGTTTGCAAGAATGTTTTAAACATACATCATAAAAACGTCCTACATGTTCACATGTATTCATGTTTATTAGAAATAAAGAACTCTTTTATACATTTTGTTCTCTGTGGGTCTGCAAGTCTTAATGTGTCGAAGAGGGTTAATTGGATCAGCAAATTCCTTTGTTTCTCTCTAATCCAATTAGTCTTCTATATTTTCCTACTCGTTATGAATCTTGTAATGTCTTTGCCGTTTTGTGTTTTCTTGCTGTTCCTTTAATAAAACACCTTGTTGACACAGTCTTTAGGAGCCAAGTATTAGTCATACATAGCAAAGGTCGTGTATCATCCCATTTTCAGACAGCTTGCCAATCCCCCAAGGCAACATTTTAGAAAAACGGATGGTACTTATTTCTGTTCTCGTCACAGATTTCCCACATAGGCTGAAGACAGATAAATGGACCAATCTCTGCTGTGTGTAGTATGAGTGCCCATTAAAAGGGCGTTATATGAGCCCGTGTGTGTGTGTGTGTGTGTGTGTGTGTGTGTGAACATGTGTATTTGCATAAGGTATTCTTACATGTATACAGTAAATGTACACTTGAACCGTCAGTGAGGTTTCAATGGATTCTTTCTTAAAGAACAACATTCGACTCAGGGCAGCCTTGACACATTACACTACTGTACATTGTTCCTGCCTGATTATGTTAGGGCTACTAAGTGGTAAACCGTGGCTTTTCACACAGAAAATCCCCTAAAGGGCTGAGCAACTGACCTCAGACTGACCTGCTCACTCAGGCTTAGCCTCTAATTTATGATTAACACATCGGCCTCCTTTCTGTGATATAATCCAGCCCAATGGTCGGGTTTTAACACGCCAGGGGAACACAGAGAAGAGATTATGACTGTCTGCTCTAAAATGGTGAATTAGAGATGGATAACCTATGGCCTTCTTAAGCACTTTCTCCATCCACAGCAAAGGAAAAGTTAAATCTGAAGCAACAAGTCCTATGCAGCAGGGATATATACGTTTTTATCCCCCAGAAAAACCCGGCGTCATGAGTATACCGCTAACCAAGCCTTTCTATGCATTTAAAATCATTTGGTGTTCCTTATTTGCTAGCTAAAACACAGTCTTTTAATTATGAACTCACAATTCAGCTCCATCTTTTTGCAACATCCCTAATTTTCAAGTTTATGTCCCTGGCCTAAATCCCACTGAAGGTGATGTTAGCACCATGCCCAGAACAACATTTGCTTTCCCAAACAGCCATGTAATCTGTTCATGTGGCCGTGCTGGTTACAGGTGTAGCAGCGCAGAAGATACACCTTACTGCTGTCCTCCTCATCCAACAAACTCATCAACCTTCACCTAAACCTCTAGCCAACACCTCGAGTGCTGCTGAAGCTCCAACCCCCACCCAACACAATGCTAAAGCCTTGTCATGTGTGATTTCTGCTCCCCTGGGCTGAGATGCACGTAAACACCTTTTATGATTTGGCTGGATGTCAAGGCATGGTTTTCCGAATATGTTCCCCTGATGGCTTGGACTCGCGCCTGAACTGATGGAGTAGCTGAAGAAAAGCATCCAAACCTTTTGGCCCAGTTACCAGGGCCGTCTCACGACTGGCAAGGCCTCCCCCTCTCCTGCTCCTCAGTCCTGCTTCCTCACTTCTCTCACTTACACATGCACAAACACACTCCCTGAGCACAGAGATACCATTGAGAGGGATCTGTGGGCACAGTTTGTGTGCTTTAATGGGCAAGAGGAGGCACCCGATCTCACCACTGGCAGGCCCCGTGGGCTGTGGACTCATGAAGAAATTACTGTCAAAAGCCATCAGGGCTTTAATAGCCTCTGGCCCAGCCGCGGCTTCCCCCTGGCCCTCGGAGGGGCTCTGGTCTGTGGGTAAACAGAGTGAGGACGGCCTGCACCCTGGGACCCTCTCTTACTCTCTTACTGCTTCCCCTGGTGTGGCCCAAAAACCCCAGCAGTCCAGCCAGCACGCAGGACACCATCAGTCATTACACTGAAGAAAATTAATTTCTAGAGGAGGTGTGTCTTTTTAATGGACGGGGTGCAAAAGAAAAACAGGCAGTGTTAAGTGTTGTATAGGACTATAGGCGCACTCACACAAGGAACCTTTTCACAAACTTTAACTCCCCTCAAAATGATTTTCTTTGTTATGGATGAGCCATAGTTTGATGTTTTGGGAAATACGCATATTTGCTTTCTTGTCGACAGTTAGATGTGAAGATTGATACTACTCACGTGTCTGTACAATAAATATAAGGCTACAGTCAGCTGCCAGTTAGCTGAGCTTAACATAAAGACTGAAAACGGGGAAACAGTTAGCCTGGCTATGTCCGAAGCTCTCAAAATCCACCTAACAGCACCTCTAAAGTTTATTAACATGATTTATCTCAAGTTATCCTTTATTGATCCTTGTAAATTCATTCTCTGCATTTAACCCATCCTAAGTGTTAGGAGCAGTGGGCAGCTACTGTGCAGCGCCCGGGACCAACTCCAGTTCTAAGCCAGTGCCTTGTTCAATTAACCTGCCTTCTGCCTTGGAGAATTAACCTAACATACATGTTTTTGATGGCAGGGGAAACCAGAGCACCTGGAGGAAACCCACACAAACACGGGGAGAAGATGCAAACTGCTGGGATTCAAACCCATGAACTTCTTGCTGGCTGTCATATTTATCATACAGATATCAGAGTGGTTTTGATATTTTCATCTAACTCTTGGAAATAAAGCGAGTGTGTGTGTATAAGTGTATTTTGTGTAACTATTCTTTTAAAGCAAACACAACTAGACCATTTTACAAACCACATAATGTGTTATTAATGGTTTTGTCTGCAGTAGTCAAAAATCTTGAAGAAGTACTGTACATTCTGCTCATACCAGCCCTCTGAATAAGCCCATACAGCTGATATTTTCCTCCTCAGTGCATCAGATGCACAGCGACTGCTGTTGTTGTCGAGACCGCTGCACAGTTATATCATCCTTCCTTGCTTGAGATGGACACAAACAGCATTAGTCATCCCTGCCAAACAGCCAAGTGAGCAAGATAAAATGTTACGCTCGAGATAGAGTGTCTGCAGTGTCAAGGGAAAACCGAAGGGAACGTCGTCTTCTGCGCTCGTAGAGTGAATTGTGCAGCTTTTCTCATTTATGTGTTCCAGCTGAATGGGGCGGCTGCCAAGTTCAGGATCTGGCCTGACATCAGAATTTCTCGGCGTGATAAAGAGACTCTTGTTTGAATCACAGTTAATAGACAGTGGGAGAGAAAAAACTGTGATACTGAGAGAGTGATATGGGCAATTACAGGAGTGAAATTTCTAGTAGACAAGAGACAGAGTATGTATGTGTGCATGGCCTTCACACCTACAAACAGCCACAAATTACACACAGACACACATTCTCAGAATAGACAAGAAAGCAAATTTCTGAAAATGTGCAGAGCATTCATCGTGTGAATTATACTGATTTCAAATGAATAATGTTGAAATAGAGCGACAGTGATTTATTATGAGTCCACGTAGCCTTTTCCCTCCAAAACAAGCCTGCAGATCTGGACATCACAATATTTGCTTTCATTCTTGAATATTTGGGGGGATTAAAACCTCTGGGCCTGGGAGCTGAAGGGTGGGTGTGCATGTGGGGGGTACTCATCCTTTAATCTCATTCTCACAGTGTCTACCTTTGACATAGCAGTATCCCATTTGAGCCTGACCAGGGCTGAGGGGGAGAGCAGCGAGGAAGGGGCAGCGATGGGAGAGAGACAGAGGGAGGCGATGAGGGGTACTGGAGGTAGTGAGGGAGGGAGGGGAGGAGGTGGGGGGTGCTGTCGGGTCTAAACTCAAGGGATTAACGGGGTGACTTCTCCTCTGGAATGTTCCGCTGACAGCCAAGACCCGCCCACCCACAGCTGCCTGCTTCAGACAGGTGCACGGCCGAGGCGAGGCGGGTGGTGGGTGGATGGGTGAGAGAGACAGCGCGGCTGATGTGGTGAGGAGGAAAACAGACTTCCATACGTAACCACAGACTGATGAGAACATCAATAAACAATTTGGCCAAAGATCCTCTCTGGAGCGTTTCAAAGCAAACCAGTCCATCACCCTCTGCTGTGGAGAGATTACACCACCTTGAAAACAGGAATCTGCCCCAATAGATAATTGTGGAAAGGTATTACACAATTCAGAACAACTCTGGAGGTTTACACACTTCACAAACGGGCAGTGAATTTGAGTGAAAATGCTCACAAACACCCTCCTAAGCAGATTTAAGAGTCAGCTGAATCTGCGGTCTAGCAAATATGGACTAACTCTGAGCCTCCCTGAACAAGCAAGCTGAATAAGTTACAGATCAACCTCACACACAAACCTCTCTGTTGATCTTCACACCAGAACAATGCCCGTGTATCTCAGTCCAGTCATTTAATCAGCGTGCTGTGTACAAAGCAGACATGGCAGCATTTGGTAACACACACGCAACAGTAGGTGAATTCATTTGACCTGCCATAATTTATGTTTGGGAATGTACGAGAGCTTGCCCATGCTTGCTGCGCAGTGTTAAGTATTACTTTGCAGAAATGGAAGACAAAGGATTAATTTTCTGCACTATTATTTCTGTTGTATTAATTCCATATCGGTAAACATCCTCAGGTTGTGTCAAGTAGCAACAAAGGACAATAAACACTGCTGCTGATCTACAACAATCCCATGTTCAGAAGCGAGGAAAAATCCCTCACACGTTTCCCTTTGAAGCCGGTGGGATTCCTGTAGGCAGTGTGAACGTGATTGTGCTTCTAAGATGTTTGATTGATAGAGGGTCTGTGAAATCTGACTCTTTGTTTTGCTCTCTCCTTGGTGACCTACCCTGCCATGTCTCCCCTGTTTTGAGAAGCAGGTAGTCTATCCAAACAACAGGTGAACACCGGGGGGGACAACACACCCACAGGTGGTGGGACTCGAGTCTCTGAGAGGTCAAAGGTGATAAGCCTGGGTCTTTCTGGCATCCAGGTGGATGCTCTGGAGGAACTTCTGGTTTCGGAGTTACCAGCAGCAAAAAGAAAAAGAAAGAAAACACAGGTGAGGTGTAAAAGATTTTTTCTTAATTACTAATTGAAGCAGTACATTTTAAAGTGAATATGACATTGTAATGTGAATGTGATGTGGGCTGTGAGCTCTAAATTGCTGTAAATTTATACATTGCTGCTTCATTGGTCTGTTGGTCCACTTTGGTCCAGACTGAAATATCTCAGCAACTACTAGATGGATTGCCATTAAATTGTGTACATGGTTCCCAGAGAATGAATCCTGCTGACTTTGGTGATCCTCTAACTATCTAGAGCCACCAGCAGGTCAAAGTTTTCTCTTCTGTGAAATATTTTAACATTTACTCGATAGATTTGCATAACATCTTGTACAGACATTCATGTTTCCCAGAGGAAGAATTCTATCGACTTTGGTGATCCTCTGACGTTTCCTTTGACCAGTAGTTCAAAATACAAATAAAAAAATACAAATCTAGTGACATATTTCATAATTTATTACATGGATTACTGCGGATTTTGTACAGACGTTCATGTTCTCCAGTTAATGAATCCTCTGACTTTTCCTTTAGTGCCACCATGAGGTTGACATTTGTTCCTTAGCTGTAGTTTGATTTTTCTACTAATTAGCAAATATTAGCGCTATACTAAAATGTGTTAGTATTTAGTAAGTAACAGTCTTACAGAGCCATTAGCATGTCTGTAGACTCTTAGTCTTGCTATATGGTATATACCACTGATATACTGTTTATATCTTTATTCCTTTAGCTTGCTTATTTAATTTGTCTTCATTTCCAAGGATAAATTATATTACTTTTGCTGATGCAATAACCATATTTCCCTGGAAAAATCAATCATTTCATATTGCTATATCAAATACTTTTATACCTAAACTTGTCACGTAGCAAACAACAGGAAATGAAAACACCTGGATCAAATTCAGTGTTCTTTCCCTTAAGTATTCAGATTCAGTATTCTGAAACCAAGGCTACTTCAGATCTATGGTGCCTTACAGTCTTTGCAATTATACAGGATGGATTTTCAGTTGGCCGCAGTAGTGAGGAAGATGGTGTTGACAAAGCAGGTGTGTCTCTGCCACCCCACCATCCAGGCTGTTTTGGGCAGATCATCCAGGCATGTGTGCAGACCACCAGGCAAGGCTTTGTACTTTCCCTGGAAGAGTCTGACTGCTGAGCTCCGGCTTTAAACAAGTCCGGGACAAAGCAGCTACTCATCACATAACTCTCCTCCAGTCACTCACTGCACATGACCAGAATAACACAAGGGTAGATTAATAGATCAATAAATCACCCAACTCACAAACAAGCCAGATGCAACAGGAAAGCAACTCGACAGGCCAGCAGTAAACACATCTCATGATTCTTTCCTTCATCAATCCTGCATACTGACTAACTCCACATCTGTACTTGAAGTATGGTGCCCTCTATTGAAATTATATTACCCTACTGCTTTATAAATTTGCATTTTTCGTCAAATTCTCCTAGAGCAGAATTTACCCAAATTCTAGCTTGTCACATGAATCTAAAATGTAATATTTATGAGTAAGACAGTGAACATATCTCCTCCTCTGCCTCCTCCTCCTCCTTCTTCCTTTCTGCCCCTACATATGGTTCTCATGCTGCTCTAATCTTTCTCCCTCATTTTTCAATGGTGAATAAGGTGATTTAATGATTTAGTAGATCTGCCGAATACAGCAAAGCTACAAATCATGAAGGCCTTGTGGTCACATTGTTCAAACGTGGGGAGCAGTCAGCCGCTGTAATTCGCGCTGAAAAGCCCCTGAAAGAGGCTCTTGTTGCCACCCTCCCTCCCCCCTCCACCAACTGGAAAACGTTAGAAGTCGGGTTATGTGAATGTCCACGTCTGATATCAAGGATATGTAATAAATGCTCGAATGGCTTCCTATAGTCCAGTGTCAGAGGGCTGCTTAAATAACATTAGTTTTGAATGTCTGTATCAGAGCAAAGACCTGCCATTCTACTGGAGCTGCCTCACATCTGGGATGCTGTAGACCTCAGAGTGGGACTGGGGTTAGATGAAGAAACGCTGGTGCTCCTAGCAGGGCTGGTAAAGTTACCTTCAATTTAATACAGAATACTGGAAGGAAAGGAAGGACTTACGTCTCAGCCAATCTTAGAAAAACGTGTCCATATGTTTATCTTTACTTGGCTCAACTACTGTCATGCTGTCTTTACTAGTCTCTCTAAAAAGTCGATCAGACAGCTGCAGCTGATTCAGAACGCTGCTGCTAGAGTCCTCACTAAGACCAGGGAAGTGGATCACATCACTCCAGTTCTCAGATCTTTCCACTGAGATCTCTCTGATGGTCTGGGACGGGTCTGCTTACTGTCCCCAGAGGCAAAACTAAACATGGAGAAGCAGCATTCAGTTTTAATGCACCACATATCTGGAACAAACTCCCAGAAAACTGGAGGTCTGCTCCAACTCTCAGTTCTTTTAAATCAGGGCTTAAAACTGTTTGCTACTGCCTTTTATTAAATTAAATTTGGGACTTTTCATTCATATCTCGCACTGCACTGTAATTTTCATTTTCCTGTTTTATGTGTTTTATTCCATTTCATCTTATTTTATCTCAAATTTTATTTTAATGCCTTCTTATGTCTTATGTAAACCACTTTGGATTTAATTGTTGTTGAAAGATGCTACAAAAACACTTACTTTGTTTGGTTTATGAAGTGCCCTCCCACTTCAATGCCAAACTTTTAAATTTAAAAGGAATAGACATTTTTGGAAATGATTTGCTTTCTTAAGATGAGGTTTAGAGGTGCTGCTAGGTGAAGTTGGATACCTTTGGACAGAGCCCCATGCTAGGTGTTTCCCACCGTTTCCAGTCTTCGTGCTAAGCTAAGCTAACAGGCTGCTGGCAATATGTCAAACTATTACTTTAAAAAATAAAAACATATTATTGAAATTTGCAAAATTAAATACAAATTTGTTTTATTTAGATTCTTTTGTATTTATATAACAGAGGATAAAAGTACTAAGGGAGAAAGTCGATATATACATCTATATATATATACGTATAATAAAAAAAGATTGTTAAAATGGTGTACAGATTTAAATCTGAAGAACTGGTTTCACAATTGTCATGTCATCCATTACTCCCCAAATCTGGTTCCTACCCGCCAGCCAGACTCAATGACCTACAGAGGTGTGGCCAAGTGCTGAAACCTCCCTCTAAAGGTGAACAGGGGATGTCAACAAATGGCAAAGCATGTTATGGCCACTATCATGGCTTGATGATTGCACACAAAGCACTTCTTTGAGAGCATTTTTTTTTCTTCACTTGGCCAGGGATTCAGTCACATCCTTTCAGAGTAGGTCCTGGGGAGCCACTGACACCCCGACCCACAATTACACTATCACCCTCCACTCCCATCGCTCCCATGCCCCACCACCACCATCCCCATCAAAGGCTTAGCATGATCTGTGGACAGATGAGGGGGGAAATGTGATTTTGAAGAAAAAAATGAGAAAAAGAGAAAAAAAAAATGTAAGAAGCCAATGAAGTGTAAGGGGACTGAGAAAAGCACTGAGTGCGAGCGTTGATGGAACCAGACCATTATGAATCAAACAAAAAACCTGTTTCACCCCATAATTCAACACATTTGGAGAACAGCACTAAGCTGAGAAAATAGAAAACCTACTGCAAAGAAAGAAAGTGCTGCTGTTTACTTGAGGTTGCAAAAGTTTTAAACCCTGATTTAAACTTTCTCTGAGTTGACAAGGAGAAACACACAAAAAAAAGTGTGAGTTGGGGGAAGGAGAGGTGGTGGGTCGAGGGGTTGAGGAGGTTGATGGCGAGGATGAAAGATGAGTTGTTGAAGGAGACAGCATCCGAGGTGTCAAAGCAAACAGGGCTAAGCAGAGGGGCCACAGGTGTGCAGTCTGCTCGCCTGACTACAGACAGGCTGCGGCAGAGACAGCCCTAAGCGCCCAGCATGCATACCATACAGCCGTGTGCCCTGCAGGACTCTCTCTGACTGGCCTCCTCCATCCACCTGGATCGGCTTGCACGAGCGAGGAAAAACAAAATACCCAACAAACCTTTGTTGTGAGGTTCAACACTCTAAAAATGACACATTACAACACAGACAAAAATGTGAGGGGCCTTTTTCCATTAACACTGAAATGTTTGCGTCTCGTAAATATAATGAAGGGATTAAAGATTACCGGCATGCGTGTTCTGTATTATTTAGTCCCTAACTCAGAAACAGGTCATAACTGTTCTTGCACTTAGCATCATTATGAAGTTCTGTTGTTTTCCTATTTGTAGCAGCAAAGTAACTGAAATCTGAAACTGAAACTGATTTATTGAATATGTCCTCCTTAGGGAACAAGCATGAGACTGAACTCCTGTATGTATTGTTGTAGAGACAAAAATAGTCTTCATGTGGAGACAACAACAACGCATCACTGTTTTCTGTTCCTAAACCTACACTTTGACTCCTACCTGAAGCTTTCGGGGCCTGATTTTTGCGCTCCAGCCCTCTACAATGATTTCTCTCCCTCTCTCTTAGACTCCCCCTTTTGCTCACCCCCTACCTCCCCCTCCGAGGATAAGCTGTGGTTGGGCCCTGACATCCCAAGTAATTTACTAAGTCAACACAGAGTGTAGAGGGCCCGTGTGCTGCAGAGAAAGACCCTCTATGCAACAGCCGTGGCCCCTGAGGAGACATGGCACACCACAGCACCAGGCTGCCATGCTGGGAATCATTTAAAAAAGTATTAATACAAAATATGTATGTAAATATAAAGTAAATAGATATTAAATATATAGTAATTTATATGTTTAAAATATTTACTAATCCACACAAATAGACAGTTTATCAACATGTAATACCTTATTTCCATTTGTTTGGGTTGTTAGAAACATGTTAGTTGCTGTGATGCATCGCTGTAGTGGCAGGATGCTACTAACATTGTGAGCTCTTGCTACCTGTAAATTTAGTGAATGCACACAGTGTGTGGGTACAATATTGAATCCATTGTCAGGTTGAGCTGCTAGGCTCTTCATCAGACCAGTGTTTACCTTGGTTTGTTACTTGTTGTTGAATTATTTGTGCTTGCCATGTTTGGTTTTTTTTGGCTTGTTTAATTGTGTTTCAATCATCAGGGCAGTTCCGGTGGCTGGCATCCCAAATCACCAGCCAGCCACCAGAACATGCCCTGATGACGATCATTTTAAAATCACTTCCCCCCCAATGTACGTGCAGGACAGGGGACCTTTAATGCATGTTATCCCTCCTCTCTCTCTCTCTCTCTCCCCTCGACTGTAGTCCACAATGATTCACAGCTTTTAAGGTGCTTGACTTTAAGTTGTGTTGCACTTAAGGCAGTTTAATTTTACTATCTGAAGGTCATCACATAAAGTCATGAGGTAATTTCTAGGTCTGACCATCTTTGTGCATTCAGGAGCTGTTATTTTACATAAATCTTACGCAATGTTCCTTTAAAATCTAAGATAGCATATATATTGCAAGTAAGCCAGGTTTATGCTTCTTCATCTAAGTTTAGGGATCTAACACACACAATATTGATGCAACATTTATTGTAAGTTAACATTTCATTTGCACTACATAAAACTCTAAATGTACAACAAAAAAGAAAAAGATTGTGGAGGTCCTAATTAAAAATGACATTAATTAACTTCTCTTATTTATGTTGACGACTTTTGTTTGAGGAAATGTGCTGCCCTAAATAGAGTGTACAGCAATTTATCTCTAATATAAACGCTTTTACATAATTGAACAGCACCGTGGAGTATCAGCAATCGGAGGCAAAACCTTATTCATCTAGTTGCACAGTCATATTCAAAATGATAAACTATGCATAAATTCATTAAGATACAGTCAACTCCAACTACATGCACTACATGAACATGAATGTGCGCACACACACACACACACACATGCATACATAAAAACACATGCTTGTTCAGGTGCAGCACTCCACTCTCACTGCAGGCTGCTCCTTGTAAAGGGGCCTTGGTAATCACTGTGTTTGCTTTCCCATTAGGCTGCTCTTCAGATGTGAGGGCTACCTGGGCCCGTTCACTCCCCGAGGAGAGCTTTTCACTCCTCTCCAAAATGCATTATGAAGAATTAGCCACATAAACACCTGCAAATTAAGAGTCAGACTCGGACACACACCAGAGACAACCTCCAGAAGTTTATCTTTCACCCAAACTCCCCAAGCTTCTCTGGATTCACTGTGGAGTTGATATCGCTCAATGACTTTCGCTCTTTCCTCTTTCAAGTGCCCTTGAACAAGGCACTGAAAACCAACCGTACAGCTGCACAGCATCCAACAGTAGTGTTTGTACTGGGAAGATCCCAGTTGTGAATGTGAATTATACAAAATGTGAAGCAAGAAGCTGCTGAAAAAGAGCATGCATGCTCAGCAATACATTTCCTTACATAAATAAATGTTTGTCTGAGTCTGCATGGCTTTGGGTTGATTTTGTCCCAGTTTGTCTTCAGTTTCAGCAGAGCACAAAGAGACTTGTTCTGAATCAATGGCAAAACTCATGCAGGTGTTTACTTTTGATTACATTTTAAGATAATCCACTTGAGTTTGTCTACAGCGTCACCGAGGTGAACACAGATGCTCCAGCCACAGATGTGCATCGTGCACTGTGGGCCATCACTGCAGATGTTTGCAAGAGGTGGATTAGGGAGATAGAGGCATCTAGGGAGGTGATGGAGCTTTCAACAATGAGGGCCCTGAGAATTTACTGCCCGGCTCACCGTGGACAGAAGAATGGGCTGCTTCACTAGCAGAGAGCGAGCTTTATGCAATGACGGATGATGAGTCAAGATGAACCCCGTCCTGAACTCAGCGCGGAATGTTTCATTTACAGTCACCCACATGGACACCTCGGCCTGCGCCTCGTCTGCCAAGACACAAGAGGGATGGGGATTTCAAACAATGTAGATAATTCAGAGCTCAAACTTCCCCCACTGCACAAAAGGTCTACATGCACTCAGATAGACAGAAAGGCACTACCAACTCTCTCTCACTTTGTCTTCCCTTCCCACACTCTCAGTACCTCTCTGTTATCTCACTGTCTCCGGCTCTCTCCTCTGCCAGTGATTTGTCATCTTTAAATGATTCCACCAGGCAGAAAAACACTGCATGACACCGTTTCTACCGAAATTATTAAAGCCAACATTTGCAGTGTAAGCAAACAGGATTTTCATCCACAAACCCTTCCTTGTGTGCGTATTTTGTTTAGACCCCTTCACCATACAGTTTCCCAGGCTTTGAGACAATATTTTGACTGTAGTAATTACAGTATATGAAATGTAATCATTATAGTTGTCAATAAAATCAGGTGTGACGCTCACAGTTGGCGCCTGAAGATGGAGTTGCGATGTTGCCATGCTGGGACTGAACCCAGCAGAATGAAGGTTTATCTTTATGAAAACATCATAATGTAGATTATGTTGCAACTCTGCTGAATGTCTGGCAAACACCAGCTGAAATCAAAACCATGAAAGAGGCATCGACCCAGGGATGTTTTTCCATGCTCAAGTTCAAACTCTCCACTTAATCCATCCGGTTCAAGATTGAAGTTTTATGAGTCCTTGCAGACAGTACGCTGGGTCTAAGCCCCCCATCTCAAGGTGTGTACTTGTTTTGCTCTCAAGAAAATATCAACATTCAAGAAATATGAGGCTACATTATGGCTCTTTTTACCATGATGTAAGCTGAGTAAAACCCTGTAGTGTTCAGTGTTGGTCAGTGCTTGGAAGGCTCCTCACTGGGCTAGGTCATGTACAAGCCATGGTCATCAATCACAAACAGCGGGGACTGCGTAGCGATGAGCTGGCGAAAGGAGTTGACGGCTTGACACGACTTGGCCTTCAGTGCCTCCTCAAATTCCGAGCCATCGCTGACTGAAAGGATTACTTGCATAATCTAATATTTGGTGGCACAAGAAAGCATTCATACCTCATTTTGCTAAGTTTTTATTGGCTATTTATATGTGATTTAGTTATGTGTGGCTCCCCACTCTGCTTCCAATCCTGATATTTTTCTTTGCATATCATTAATACTTTTTCATTAGAATTTAAATTTGTCGAGAGAATCAAAATTTAACTCTTCATTTAACCTACTGAGACCTACCTTGCGGAGTCTATTCATTCTCCAGGCAACACAAGCCCCTATTCCCCTATGCAACACCCCTATCCCATGCTCTTGATTGTAGTTGTTCTCTTCCATGCACATAAACTCACTTTAAAGATATTCTATAATGTCTGTCTGTTAGAATCAAGTTAGTGTAACTGAGTGATGTAACCATTCAGTGCCACAGGGCATGGAGTGTGTGGCAGGTTGGTGACTTGGAGCAGGACCAGTGATACACAGTCAACAACTCCTCTCTTAGCAACCTAGCCAACCTTAAACACAAACACATAACTAGAGTTTAAACTGTGATGCAAATCATTTGAGTTCTGTGAAATTGTTAAGTGCTCTGGGCTGGACATGTGTTAGTTATTTAGGGCTGAAACAATACAACTTGTCATGAAAAGCAGGAAACCTCTCACCTAGCTGTAGTTTGTGCTCATTTTATCTGACACAAAAGCAGGGCAAATAACTTTAGACGAGTTGTAACAGGATCATGACTTTCCTGGCACTGGCAAGCCCCAATGTTGCTTTTAATGACGTTACAGACAGATGGTAATGATGTGATCAATATCCATATTTTTGATTACACTAAATCAGGGTTGCCAACTCTCACGCTTGTGGCGTGTGACACACGCTTTCACGTTCAGTCTCACGCTCTCACACTGCCCAAACAGTTCTCACGCCAAAACAGCAACAGAGATGAACAGGCGAACGGACTTACCGTTGGTTACGTACTGTAACCCCCATTCAATGAGTGAGGGCTCTTAAATTGCTCTCTGTTGGGTGCGCGATGCTTATTGCTTATCGAGCCCAGAAGGCGTTCAAGCAAGCCAGTGAGTGAGTGTATGTTTATGTATATATTTGGCTTAGTGAGTATGTGTGGTCATATGTAGATTTGTCTGTGTGTGTGTGTG
>LKNJ01000826.1:0-21962 GCA_002120245.1 Maccullochella peelii
ATATATATATATATATATATATATATAATTAATTTATCTTTTAGATTTTAAATACTTGAGAATTAGAAGACAACTAATTGGAATTTTAATAATGTGTCTATACTGATTGAATGTTAAAGAGTTTTAAAGATGTATATAGAGAGGCAAAGTCCCTCCGGTGGACATATTTCGGAAAAAATATGTACGGTAGTCAAAGATGAGAAACAAGTAATTTTTTGATCCTGTTTGAATTGTGCCATGAATCACACACGTTTGTCAATTTAAAGATCATTTTGCAAGTCAAGAAAGTCACAGTTTGTCATAAAAACCTGTTGACGCATAACACTGTGAAAATATGTAATTACAAAGACTACACCCCCAAAGGTCACGTAAGTGACTTTATAACTTTCTCTCTCCACAAGCTGCCCAGAGCCGCTGAAGCTACACACTTTACCTCTCTATTATTCCTTTTCTCTAATGTAATTCTGTATGTTATGTGTTAATATCTGTCTTGTTTTTACATCTTAGGGTCATTCTGGAAATGTGTTCTCACTGAAACAGGTTATCTCTTGGATTCTTGTTTAAAATCAATAAATCAGTCGAAGGAATAAGAAACTAGGTCATGAAAACATATCAGACTTTGAAGAACATTCTGAAACTTTTAGACAACCGCTCATGCAGTATGTTGCCTCAGAATGTCCAGCAGAGTGCGACCTACCAGCAGCTCCTGCTTGTCCTTTGACCCCAGCACGGAGAAGTTGACTATCGATCGAACCATCACCACCAACACACTGAGCACAAACGCCACCAGCTCCTGTCTGTTCTCCTGCAGCATGCCCCGGCTGATGTAGTAGATGCAGAACACTGCAGGGGACAGACCATACAACCGGAGTCACTTCATTACAATGATGATGTAGTCTTTATATTTCCATAAGCATACATTTCATTTTTTGGTTTATTTTCTTATCTTATCCGCTCTATCATCTCTGTATGTCTGACTGTTGAGCCCCAGTGTTCATTCATATTTATTTACTTATTATGATCCTGATACTTTATCATATACTTTATTTGTTTCATTTGCTATAGTCTTATGTTTCTCCCTCTTCTTGTTCAGCCTTCAATTTAAAGTTATTGAAGGCTGAACAAGAAGAAGAAAAACAACCATGACAGTCACTTCTGTGGGATCTGGGTAAAGCCATTGCATTCAACTCATTCAGTTTCCATCACATGATTACAACATAAAAACTTCTGCTTTTTGCCAACAGGCTGTTAAACGGCCGTGGCTGACAGTAAATGGCTTTCTTCCTGCTAATGGGTGATGGTACTCACATATTCCAACCAACTGGATGAGAGATACAGTAAGGTTGTCCTCATCAGACACATCCGTGTCCATGTGCTGCTTGTAGACACTGAAAAGTGTGAGGCCGAGCAGCGCCAGCAGAGACGCGATGGTAAAGCAGAAGTAGAGCTTGAGCAGACATGACAGCTCCGACCAGGGCTTTATCTGCAAGAGGGCGGAGATGGAGACAACAAAGAATGTAAAACAACCTGTGATAAGGGAAAAACTTTAACTGGATCCAGTCTCTGCAAGTTAAAGACCAATTCCACAAGTGAAAACAGCAGCAGAAGTATGAAAATATGAACTCAATAGGGCTGAGAGACTGGGATTTCTGGGATTTTCTTTCTTGGCAACTGTTTTTCAATTTATTTTATATGTAGTTTGAACTTTATTTACTGATTATTGAGTATGATGAATAGTTATGATAATTTGTTTACTCTATTTCATTACACTGTGCAAATAAAACTGAACTTGACCTCCACTAATGATTTCTCATACAGCAGCTCACCGGTCCACATGGTGTTGGGATCAGTTCCTGGTGTCTGGGCCTCAAGTTTGGAGACAGAAGGTCTGGGCCCTCCTGTGGTTGCCCAGAAATCTGGTTGCCCAACAAAGGACTGCAGTGTGGGGGGGAAAAAAATTATACACAAGTGCAGTTTTTTTCAGTGCATTGCATACGGGACTGACATATACAATTGTTTAAAATATTCATTTTGGTCACTAAATTATCTTCTGTAGCACGGATATACAGATATGGATAGGATATTGGACCAAACCACATTCAGAATATGGGTGATTTAATGTTATACAAACATAAATACCTTAGAGTAACTTTTTATTAATTTATTTGTAAATTTATTTTTTTGTCGAAGACAATGGCCATTGATCAACAGACAAGCTGCAAATAGAGATATTAAAATACAAAATAAAAATGGATATGGGAGGAAAGTAACAAACTGCATGCACAGGATAAGCGCCAACAGCAGAACACAAACAAATGGGGGGGAGAATATATATATATATCTAATGTGTGTTAATAATAGCAATAACGATGGCTCAGTTCCATGAAAGTGTCCCAGTAAGGACAGTGTGACGGTGATGGTTAGTTTCATTATTTGCACATGTGCTTGTCCTACTGTGACATATCAAAATGTCTTCTGAAAAAGGGCACATGAAAGAGAGGGGGGACACATGATAATAAGAAATGACCATGTCTTAAAACAGAAAGTAAGTTTGTTAACACTTAACAAACCAACACAACACACAAAACATCAATACAAGTTAATAACATCAATATAGTTGCGTCTGTACAAGGATATAAGGTACCATTTAAACAATACAAACTGCTGACTGACCCAGGGTCTATAAAACAAATGGCATGTACAGGATAAATTTAAGCAGATCATTTTCTAGTAAATGTATGCATTTGTGCTTCATGAAGCAGCACTTTAATAATACCTCAGCTTTTTGGATTGGCTCACAATAATGGGTTTTTGTGTAGGACCAAATTGAAAATTACAAAAATAAATATATGAATGAATGAAGTAGCCAAATACTGTACATAAATAAATTAGTTTATAAAAGTAACTAAATAACATGTACAGACTAATAATAAATGGCTATAAACAGAAATCAACAGATCCAAAAATATACATTCATATTTTATAAGAATGTGTGCGCCGATTGATTTTTCTCTTTAATATTCAAGTTAAGACATAATTTCATCTTCGATATGCTAATGACTTGTTTTCTCTTTCTTTCTTTCATATACAAGTACAAACTTGTTCAAGGTACCTGCACAATGTTTTTTTCAGCCTATTCCATTAACAATTAAAAAAAACTTTAGGGTTACCCCTCTACCCCACAATTTCCATTTGGAAGGGAAAATAAATGAGGGACTTATCTGCACACTGGAGATAAATATGCCCATGAAAGATATGGCCAATAAAATTAAAAGGCTAAATGAATGTAAAAAATGTATTTAAAACTCAGTTGCAGATGTTTCTCAGCGTATTTTGGGCATTTTATGTTTTGTGATTTTGGCTATTTCTCCATTTAAATATACATTTTATTAATTCACTTACATTTCTGTATCAGTTTTAATATCCCGTGTACTCCACAGCCAACAAGTGGTACTTAAATAGAAGAAGACAGATATACTAACGCATTCTGACAGTTAACATTCAATTCAAATAACGTTATTAATGAGTGTGACGAGTTGTAACATCTACCAGGTTTCATTTTCTCGCGACGCAACGACCGAATTGCACATAACATAAACTGTAGGCTAATAAGCAAGTCTACAAACTTCGCTACTGACCTTATCTCATCCATTATCTTGCGGACAACACTGTAGGACCGAAGCTCACATTACTGCCACCGTTTGCTGTCCGTCCACCTCCAGCTGACAGAACTTTAGTTTCACATTTGACAATGTACACGGGAACTAGACCTGAACAAGACGAGCCTGTTGTGTCTGGAGTTCTTCTTCTGCTGCTTACGTTTGTTCTTCCTCTTTAGTTTGGCTGCTCGAAAGTGCTGCTGCCCCCCGGAGGACCACAGATTCGCGAATTTAGCTAGTCACTTAAGTGTCTCCTTATAACAACTTTATAACAATTATAATATTGGTTTGTATGCTTATTTAGTCACTCCTTAACGTACTGCTGTTCAGTTTGATTGTTAAAGTGTGGTTGCGTAGGTGACACTGTTGAAAATGACGGCTGTCATTTAGAATCACGAGTGTTTACTGCCATCCAGTGGCCACAGGGAGGAACTACAACTCCATATTATTCTAAGGTCCAGTATTGGCGTTATCGTCAGGTTAGGGCTAATGCTAACAGTAACTATTCAAGTCATAATAATCACTTGGTTATCAAGCTATACCGTTTAATGAATTACAACAGTGCTGCAATAAGTACCCTACTATCATCAGTGGTGGAAGAACTTAAGTAAAAGAAGCAATACCACATTGTGAACATAGATAGATGTACTTTATTGATCATGTGAGGGAAATTGTTTTGTTACAGCAGCAGCACAATCAACAGTACAATAAGAATAACCATAACAAATAAAAAGCACAATTGCAGATCTGCAGAATATCAATAGAAAAGAAATAAAAAATATAAATATAAAATAAAGAGCAGAATTGCAGATCTGCAGAACAAGACTCTGAATATAATAATAATAATAATAACAATAGATATTGTCGATGATTCTAATCGATGATTATTCCAAATAATGAAAATAGCAACACCAGTATTGGTAAATTGTATTGCATAAGTTAATCACAGTTTTCTAGTCTGGAGGCCATTTGAGTTGTTTTGTGTATCAGTGCACTAAATCTGTATAAATCTGTTAGTTGAGGAAATTAATCCACAAATGGCACTGTCTTTTAAAGGGGATTTTCAAATTACCTTTTTTTTTGTTTTTTTTTTGTTTTTTTACCACAAACGAACTGGCCCACGGTTACCTTGAAGACATCGCCTGTGAGCACAATCTATTTTGTCTCATGGCAGCTGTGTCAAGTTGAAATGAGTCTCACCGGAAACGCAGCGATTATATTTTGTAAAATAAAAGCTTGTTTTATTCTGGCGAAATATACTAATTTAGTATCAAGTTTCACTCAAAATCCAAATTACATATTTGAAAATATTCAGAACAATCATTACGATACATTTCTACCTAATATGGCCAATGAGTTAGTACTAAAATGTATTTGCGAATAGAGGTTTTAATTTGAAGGTTTTTCTTGTATCCTGTTGTTGTTTCGGGTTAGCTTAGCTTGACGCTGGAAATTGATAGCAGCCACGTCTCAAAGTCAGGTGCATAGGGTAACTTAGATAACGTTAGATGGGCCACTGTTTGTGTATAGTGGGTGTAGTCTCATTTAAGACTCCCTCACATTGTGGAATACGCTTTTAGCTTCCACTCCTCTACATCTCATGTTGCCGCAAAGAACAGCGGCTAGCTAGCTAACGTCAATGTGCAACATCCTCCTTCTATAACACTCGCTGCTGTCTCGTTGACCAGCTGGGTTTACGGTGTTTTTCCGTCCTATTTGAAGCATTCAAAGAGAGGTAAGAGTTCGTCTTCTTTACATTTTGAGTTTGCATTCAATCCCGACACCTCGAGTGCTTGCGAGAAGTAGCTGCAAACTTAAAATCGTGTCTGTCTGTTTAAAGGTAACGTTACATTGTTTGCCTCTTGTTGGCACTTAAGAACAAAGCTCAGGGCGTTTTAGGAAAATATGGAACCGCTCTTGAACTCGGCAGAAAATACAACGGATTAGAGTGTGAAGTTTCACGTTTGGTTTACCTGTTATCCTCAGTCTTGTTTCAGCAACATACACAGCAGCTTGGGGGCTCAAACGACTACTCCCCTTCATATGATTTCATATATATCATATACGATCTAGTGTTTCAAATGAGGTGTTTGCAGCATCAGTGTAGTATTCAATACATATGTAGTTAATGCGGTAAATGGTACTATGTAACGCACCAAACAGTTCAAGTATAGTGAATAGAGTATGAATGTGAAGTAATATGGATTGATGAAAAATATGCATTATGCGATTGTTATTGTATGTAAAATGTCAGGTCAGCATGAAACATAATGCACTTTATGTAATATTTAAAACGCTGTAACAAGTGGACAGTGTGACACTGTGTGTATGTGTATGTGATCTTTACAAGCGCAGTGCAAAGAGGATGATTTTTCCCGCTTCTGTGCACCCTGTGTCACCTGACAGAAGATGACTTTTGTTCTCTCCAGCTTCTGCAGCAGAAGGCAGAGGACACCAGGACTTAAAGCATTCACAGCTGGACCAATCAACAAGATGGACTAGCCATCAAAACTCTCATCAACCCCCTCCCCTGCCTCCCTCCCTCCTATCACCCACCTGTTGGGCCCTTGGGGGGCCGTCAGGCAGCAGGCGTGATGCCAGGCGGCTGGCAGACTGCCAGGCACCCACTGTGGCGCCTCCTGTCCCCATTCAGAACCCGCCAGGAGCGAGTGGTGCTGGCCCGCAGCGAGAGCCTGCCAGGGGAGCAGGTGCTAAAGATCACAGTCACAGAGACTACGGTGATTGAGGCAGAGTCAGGGGTGTGGAACTGGCGCTCCATGACCTACCTGGGCCTCTGGTATTTCTTCAGCTTCTGCACCCTGTTCCTCAACAAGTACATCCTGTCACTGCTGGAGGGGGAGCCCAGCATGCTGGGTAAAGAGAAGGAATAATATACTTCTGCTGCTACTAATATTAATATTAACCAGACTAAATAAGGCATGTAACTTGTACGTTATTGCTTTGTATGTTTTTGAGATTAGTAAAGTCTTAGAGGACCATACTGGTGGTTTTGCAGGTTTTAGCTCTTTAACTATATATTGCATAGGTATTGTGTGTTACTGCTGAGCATTTCTAAAGCATACAATGAGTCTTAAGATTGACACCCTTCCTTCCAGGCTTGCAAAACAACTTGCAGAAACATTAAACTTGCTCAGGATAGGTAATCTTTCTCAGTGAGCAACCTTTGTTTGTTTTATCAGCATTACAGTTCATGCAGAGATTATTTTGAAAGAACTCTGGTGGTTCATTCAGGGACAATGCCTAAAGTTGCCTACCAGATGCCAGACATTTAATTCAAGAAACAGCCAAGTTCAAATGACCACATTAGATTATTGTTTTTCTTCTAAAATTGACTTTTCCAACAACCTATTTGAATATGTCAAAGTGTTCACTATGATTTATGAACTCAAGCATTTTTATGTCACTGCAAGTTGATTTTTGTCGTTGACTGAAGTGAGTGGAAACCATTGACTATGCCTAAAACATGCAAAACATGCTGATTGTTAGAATGCATTTGTTAAGCTTCCACCTTTTTATTAGTCTAGCTGTGAAAAAACAGGGCAAAGGTAAATATTAGGTTACAGTTGCAGCTCAAGGACTTAAAGAATTTATTTGTCTTCCATATGCTCCCCAGGTGCTGTTCAGATGCTCTCCACCACCGTCATAGGCTTCCTAAAGATGTTTGTGCCCTGTTGCTTGTACCAGCACAAGTCCAGAACCGAGTACCCCCCCAACTTCATCATGATCATGCTGTTTGTTGGGCTCATGAGGTGGGTCCCCTCTCTATAAACTGCATGATTTCTTACAAATATGCTTAAACACATATATTTCTGTATCTATGCACGTATAAATAACAACTACTGAGATTTTTACTAGCCAAGACAGCCCTCGTGTTTTTGTGGTGCAACTGTGATAGCTTCTGAGAAGGTAGTATGGCCTTAATCATGGATTTACATTGACATCATATTTGTCTCCATGTGTCAGGTTCAGCACAGTGGTTCTGGGCTTGGTGAGCCTGAAGAATGTAGCAGTGTCTTTTGCAGAGACAGTGAAGAGCTCAGCACCAATCTTCACTGTCATCATGTCCCGGCTGATCCTTGGGGAGTACACAGGTAGAGGACACTGAATGTCTTTCACTTCTGATGGAAAGTCGAACACGTTGATTTTGGTCTTTTCTTAGGATTTGTTTTGACAGTAAGAAAAATATTCAGTTCAATTCGACCTTTATTTAAATCTCGAGGAATCATTGAGGGCATGCTGTCATGCTGTCGAGAGTACAATTAAAACAGAATAAATACACACACACATAAAAGAATTCATGAGAAAACAACAGAACAAAGTTAAAAACAGTTGCATTCAAGAGCGGAGTAGTTTGTTATCGTGGTTTTAAATTGACCTATAGGTACATTGTGTTAAGTTTTAATGTGTTGTAAAATGTTCCAAGTGTTTTGCAGCACAAAAACTAAAAGCAGTTTTCCCAAATGTTGTGTTTGCACGCGGGACTTCAAGCATTAGCCAATCACTTGAGCGAGTCAAATAATGACTCCAAGACCAATTTAATAAGGAAGTTATATACCTGTATGATGGTAAGCTGCAGTTAAGGGCTTTATAAATAAATAGAAACCAAAACATAAAAAACAGCAAATCTCACAAAGCAGATCTGCTGAGTTAACTTGATAACTGTTCCGGGTAAAACGTGAGGGCTCTTTTTTATTTCAATCAGTGGTCCAAATCTGAGGGCTTCTATTTCTCTCTCTCTTTGCAACTCTTTGTTACATGAAATGTGGTTATACCAGTAGGACTGCCACAGGGAAGTCCTCTCATGGGTTTTATCATGATAAGTGTGTTCTCATTTCGTTGTGTGTGCTGTGTGCGCTCCAATGTGCAGGGCTGTGGGTGAACCTGTCCCTGTTCCCTGTCATGGCCGGCCTGGCCCTCTGCACAGCCACGGAGATCAGCTTCAACATGCTTGGCTTCTCTGCCGCTCTCTCCACCAACATCATGGACTGGTACTGCAACATTCAACGCAGCTTTCCCACAGCAGTATGATCCTGTTTTTAACCCTGATCTTTTAACCCTGGTCTCTGATCTCAGTTTGCAGAACGTGTTCTCCAAAAAACTGCTAAGTGGAGACACATACAGGTTCAGGTAAAAGACTGTGAACCCTCCTGTTTATAACTGTAAGATCACACAATTTTATGCAATCAAACACTTGTTATAAAAACTCTGTTGACCTATTTCAGCCCTCCTGAACTGCAGTTCTATACCAGCGCAGCAGCAGTCATCATGCTCATACCTGCCTGGGTATTCCTCTTGGTATGTGAACACACAATTATACAACAATTACAGTTATTGTTGTATTGAATTATTGTTACAGTTAAGGCCTTTACACACCGGAGACGTGACGAATAAATTAAGTGAAAATGCAAAAAACTCACCTGCGAATATTTTGCTTCAAAATAGATAGATGGATGGATAGATAGATAGATATAGATTCACGCCAGCTCATTCAGAAAAAAATATGCAATACTGAAATGGTTCTGTGTAAAAGTACTCATGGCAAAAACAACAGCTTGTAAAACTATTTTGACGTGCGAAAAAAACCCGGTGTGTAAAGGCCTTTAGGCAACTGTAATTACATAAGTCTGTAGTCGTTTGTGGAATTACATTTGTTGGATAAGAAGCCGTATTACACTGCCACTACTACTTGCTATCAGATGTTAGACAATACAGTAGCAACGTTTACATACAAACAGGCAGGAATCTGTAAAACAGATTGGTTGATAGTTTATTTATTCACAACACAGGATGTGGCAGGACTGAAGGTCAAGGTTGATGCACCAGTTGTGATGTTGATGGTTGTCGCACTCTGTCTCCATGTTTCCAGGACATCCCAGTGATCGGGAAGGGTGGGCGGAGCTTCATCTTCAGTCAAGACATCATCTTGTTGCTGCTTTTCGACGGCGCCCTGTTCCACCTGCAGAGTGTCACTGCCTATGCTCTCATGGGACGGATTTCCCCAGTTACCTTCAGGTAAGATACAAAACCCATTTATAACACAGCTCTTAATCTGTAAAACCCTTTTGTTGCTCAGAGGGAGCTGTGCAAAGTCTGGGGCTAAAGACTACAAGTTTGAAAATGAGGAAAAATCTGGGGTGTGAAGTTAGAAAGAACTGAGCTTACTAGACCAACTGTAGCCACTTCTCTAATCTGCTCGAGGATAATGGCTCAAAACTACATTAGCCACTACTAGCATAACGCGCCTGAATCTCCGGGTAATGTAGGCGCCAGGTTTTGACAAGCAAAAAGAATGCGTGGAATAAAAAAAGACGATATCTCTGGTGCTGCTGCATCGATTTTGATCCTTTTTTTATTAAATAAAAAGAAGAAAAAAGACATAAAAAACTGTCCGTTGTGAGTCCGACAATGTTATAGGAGTGCAATGCTATGCTAAATCAGTGCAGTACTTTTTAAAGTGTGCTCTGTTGGATTGATATTGGGAAAATGTTCAGGCCATTGGACTAAACTGAAATCACTGTTGTCACCAGCTTCCAATCATAAGTACATTATGTCACATTGGCCTACTGAAAAAAGACATGAAAGAAGGTGGGATTTAAATAATGCTCAGTTAGCGTTAATGTGTGCCAAGAAATCTGTGCCGACACTATTACACCGCTACCATGCATCCGTGCTATTTATGCCAAATTCTGACCATATAATCAGCATGCTGCAGCAGAAATTAAGATTTGTCAAATCTTAACCATGAATTGGATTCATTTGATGTTAATGCCAACAGTAACAACCCTCATCTCTTCCGCAGTGTTGCCAGTACTGTCAAACACGCCCTGTCGGTTTGGCTGAGCGTCATTGTGTTCAGTAACCAGATCACCATCCTCAGCGCCACTGGCACCGTTCTCGTGTTCGTCGGGGTCTTCTTGTACAACAAGTCCAGGCAGATCCAGAGGGAAACTTTACAGGCCATGGCCACTGAGCAGAACCACAAACCACTACTGCAGGACCAGAACTTCAAGGCAAACCAAGCCCCTCAGTCTCACTGACGACAGCACTCAAGACTAAAATGCTGCCTTAAATGGGATTAAGGTATTAACAAAATTCTGTTTACTTACCTGTGGCACAGACGGGATGACTGGATATTTGTTTGTTCTTCAACACGCACACATCCCAGTTAAAGAGGACCCACTCATGTTTTGTTTTTTTCCTGGTTTCATTCAGTGCCACTGTCATGTCTTAAAGCTTAAAGTAAACTTCGGTGGCTGGCTTGATAAAGGTCGGTGTCTATTGACTAAGCTATCACTAGTCCTGTGGAACAGAATATACAGTATTCCTTTGTCCCTAACCTGATTACATACTTACCCTTTAATCACCCTTGATCCTTTTGATTTGTCTTATATCGGTCAGTAAAAGGGGAAGCTCAGGGTGTCCTTCAGCTTTTTGAAGGAAGTGACTTCTGTAAGCTTTTTGTCTTACATTTGCATTCCAGAGTGTGCTGGTTTATCTCTCATCTGTGATACAGCAGCTGCTGAATGTATGCTGTTACTGTGAATATCTGTAAAGCATTGAAGCTGTAAGAATATTATTTTGTGATGGTGTGACCTAGACTGTATCATACAATGTAAAAGTTATCTTGACTGCATCTGAATTTAAGATGAGATGTGGGAGGCCTTTTGGAGGCTTGTCCAGCCAAAGCTTAGACTGACTGTTTGACACGTTTTTAAACAATGTGTGGAACATTTGAAAGCCGCCTACTGCATTCTAGGAATGCTGATCTTCTATCATGAACTGTTGTGGGTGTATGTATGAGTTTATACGTGCTATGTCTTTTTGATTTTCTTTTTGATCAATGCATGCTAGGATGGCAGCCCTGGCAAACCTGAACAGGAAAAGGACCTTAGAGAATGAATGGATCGATGAATATTACACATTCATAATCTCTAAGAAAAATGGCCTATTACAACCTGGGTTTTTCTTTAACAGTCAGATGATCAAACAGGATTTAAACAATCCCCCTAGTTAGTAAAATTCGAAGGCAAACTGTGAAATGAATACACAAACAGTTGTAAACATCCATCACAGTTAACAAACAAATTTCCTGGTTCAGCTTTCTACAGTATTTACTGTAGTTGTTTTCTTGTGCAATGAGATTATTAGCGACATTACAAGTGAGTTCACTTTTGGCTTTACCTCTAAATAAAGTGGTAACTTGCGTGGCAAAACTGTCTGATTGTCTGACTGCTTGTATTTCTTGCCCTGTTTGATCTATTTTTAGCAATGCCGCCGTGTTCCAAGATCTCAGGTGATTGCGATGTTATCATAAAAAACAATCAATCAGCAAAAGATAAAACCCAACTTGTAATAAACCCGAGTTTTCCTTTAAACAAAAAAAGCTTTATGCCACATGCATCAAACCCCTGTTAATCGTAGGATTCAATGTTAAACTTATGCCACTGGTGGAGGTGACATCGCTGTGGGCCATCCTGTGGCCTACTTTAAAACAAACACCGATCAGCCATAACACTATGACCACCTGCCTAATATTGTGTAGTTCCCCCTTTTGCCGCCAAAACAGCCCTGACCTGTCGAGGCATGGATTCCACTAGACCTCTGAAGGTGTGCTGTGGTATCTGGCACCAAGACGTTAGCAGCAGATCCTTTAAGTCCTGTAAGTTGCGAGGTGGGGCCTCCGTGGATCGGACTTGTTTGTCCAGCACATCCCACAGATGCTCGATTGGATTGAGATCTGGGGAATTTGGAGGCCAAGTCAACACCTTGAACTCGTCGTGTTCCTCAAACCATTCCTGAACCATTTTTGCAGTGTGGCAGGGCGCATTATCCTGCTGAAAGAGGCCACTGCCATTAGGGAATACCGTTTCCATGAAGGGGTGTACTTGGTCTGCAACAATGTTTAGGTAGGTGGTACGTGTCAAAGTAACATCCACATGAATGGCAGGACCCAAGGTTTCCCAGCAGAACATTGCCCAAAGCATCACACTGCCTCCGCCGGCTTGCCTTCTTCCCATAGTGCATCCTGGTGCCATGTCTTCCCCAGGTAAGCGACGCACACGCACCCGGCCATCCACATGATGTAAAAGAAAACGTGATTCATCAGACCAGGCCACCTTCTTCCATTGCTCCGTGGTCCAGTTCTGATGCTCACGTGCCCATTGTAGGCGCTTTNCCCGTCGAGGCATGGACTCCACTAGACCTCTGAAGGTGTGCTGTGGTATCTGGCACCAAGACGTTAGCCGCAGATTCTTTAAGTCCTGTAACTTGCGGGGTGGGGCCTCCATGGATCGGACTTGTGTGTCCAGCACATCCCTCAGATGCTCGATTGGATTGAGATCTGGGGAATTTGGAGGCCAAGTCAACACCTTGAACTCGCTGTCGTNATATATACACCGATCAGCCATAACATTATGACCACCTGCCTAATATTGTGTAGGTCCCCCTTTTGCCGCCAAAACAGCCCTGACCCGTCGAGGCATGGACTCCACTAGACCTCTGAAGGTGTGCTGTGGTATCTGGCACCAAGACGTTAGCAGCAGATCCTTTAAGTCCTGTAAGTTGCGAGGTGGGGCCTCCATGGATCGGACTTGTTTGTCCAGCACATCCCACAGATGCTCGATTGGATTGAGATCTGGGGAATTTGGAGGCCAAGTCAACACCTTGAACTCGTCGTGTTCCTCAAACCATTCCTGAACCATTTTTGCAGTGTGGCAGGGCGCATTATCCTGCTGAAAGAGGCCACTGCCATTAGGGAATACCGTTTCCATGAAGGGGTGTACTTGGTCTGCAACAATGTTTAGGTAGGTGGTACGTGTCAAAGTAACATCCACATGAATGGCAGGACCCAAGGTTTCCCAGCAGAACATTGCCAATGAGCCTTGGCCGCCCATGACCCTGTCGCCGGTTCACCGGTTTTCCTTCCTTGGACCACTTTTGGTAGGTACTGACCACTGCAGACTGGGAACACCCCACAAGAGCTGCAGCTTTGGAGATGCTTTGACCCAGTCTTGCCATCACAATTAGGTCCTTGTCAAAGTCGCTCACATCCTTACGCTTGCCCATTTTTCCTGCTTCCAGCACATCAACTTCGAGGACAAAGTGTTCACTTTCTGCCTAATATATCCCACCCACTGACAGGTGCCATTGTAACGAGATAATCAATGTTCTACACTTCACCTGTCAGTGGACATAATGTTATGGCTGATATAGATGTATATCAGCTGTTCATGAGAAGAGCTGAGGACATTTGAAATTCACATTCACCAAGTTCCCTTTCTGTCCTCATTCAGTCTCATTTCAGCTTCTGTGGTTAATGTGAAGTTTGTTCCATAGAAACAAATTAGTGCCACTTCAACTTCTTGCCAAAAACGGCTGCACGGTGCCAATAATCTAACATGCAGATCAATCTTATTCTGGCCTTCCTGCTTCAGTCATACTGCCTCTAGTGTCCTACTCGAGTCTTCTATCCCAATTTTTCTGAGTCAAGTGACAAAGTCCATCAGGTGTCTGATAGGACAAATCTGTGTTAATCAGAGTCAGTCTGACTCATAAGGCGGTTAGATTTTTTTTTTTTTTTTTGCAAGCATTTTAGTAATACTCTACTTTGGCTGCAGGTTTTGTGCCTCATGAAGCAGTCTTTTTTCCTGTCTTGACTTGTTGACTTGAAAATATCTATTTTTCAATTTACATTATAAACATGTTCATTCTATGTGGTTATTCCCTGTTGTTGTTTGAGAATTTGTTTCTCGGTAAAGTGCTTATAAGAACCAGGTGTAGGCTGAAGATTTAATATACCTGACGGATATATCTTTTTTACGCTAATCTTCCATATTAAGTCTTTGGAATGCTGCTTCAAGAGGCAAGTTCAAGCAAGCAGGGTTTTTCAGTGTGTGTGTATCATTAAAGGTGTAGCAGTGGAAAGTGTTGAGGTAGGGGAGAGCAGTTAAGAACTGTATGTTTGGGGATGTGCAAATCAAAGATGTAAAAAATAATCACTAATGTAACTCTTTAGTAAGGATGTAATGATATTTGGTGGGAAATAAAACTATTTTCTCTTCAGCACATTGTGTAAAAGTATTTTGTGTTTTGAGTGGTCAGCCAGTATTGACAGTGATTTCATGTTGCATTGCTGACTAGTACCCTGATTATTATAACTAGTTTTCGGAAATATCCTGCTTATCCTCTATTATATATCCCATTTATTTTATGTTTGCACATGTAAACAACACATTTTTCATTCATTTTTTACCTTGGAAATGGTATTTTGACCAAAAAAATCTAATTACTTTTGGCCACTTGGGGGGCAGCACAACAAGCTGTAAACGCTGTAAACACTGACATATTATCACCTTATAAAGTTAAAATGGCAAATGTGTTCACAAACATGGAGCAGCATTAGGATTCATTTGGAGTCACGTTTCTGACCAACAGGTTAATGTAAGTCCAATATTCACGACTCTTGAGCAAAATATTTGGCTCTTTTGCAGCTAAAATGCTCCACCAGCTGGTTGCTAACTTTGTCTGCTGTATGGTACTGTGTGTAAGTTTTTTTGCGCCGGTGTGAGTGAACTTAAACTGTAAAGTTGTGGGTTGTAAAACCAAAACAATCAGCTGAAAAATGCTAAAAAGCTCTGTAGAGCTGAGGGGAGGTGCAGAGTCAGGTGATGATTTTCTCTTTTCACATTACACCACAGCGGCCCAGGTTCAAATCCAGCCCAGGCCCTTTGCTGCATGTTATCCCCTCTCTCTCCCCTGCCTTTCCTGTCTCTCTCTCTGGTTCCAGAGCTGAACAGCATAGCAGCTAAAAGCTGCTTCACCATGTTTAGTTCTGATGGTAAGGATGGGAATTGCTACAATTTTATTGATTGATACCAATGCCATTTTTCGATTCTGCTTATTGGTCCAATTATTTATAAAGGAATCGCCCTTATTGATTCATGATAAATTTTCTGTGTGGAAAAAAAGTAGGCCTACGCAGGTTTCAGCGTCAACGCGACCTTTTTATTACCTTTGAGAAACAGAGTAGAAAAAAGGCATGCATGTGACTTAGTGTCTTTCATCTAAAATGGATGAAGTGAGAGAATATTTGTTCAGCATTCGTTTTCATTTAGGTTTTCTTAGTCAAAGAAAAAAAATCTGCTAAGCCTGCCTGCATCACTGTGTGGCGCTAACGTTATTATTACAGGAGATTTACCCTCTGTAACCCCAGTAAGGGACGGGCTGATTGGTTGGGAAGCAGTGACACTGCGTGAGTGTCAAATATATGGCACTCCTGGAATTGACGCCCAGTCAAAACTGTGTTATGTATATTAAAATCTCCACACCACGGGAAGATCTTTCATCTTGTAAGGCAACAGGTGTATCCATTCGCTGTCAGGAGTGAGGTCATCCTGCCAGTGGACAGAAAATCCTCATCAGACCCTCGTAGCTGAGGAAGGTGATGGCGTTGACAGGGAAGGCCCTCAGGCTGTTCAGCAGGAGGCCTTTGAAAAAGACCCTCACTCCCTCCTCTCTGAAGCTCACTCTTATGCAGTGGAGGACCCCACTGTATTCCCGGCCGCCGGCCCCCGACATCTGGAGCCGGGCTTTTACCACATCCATGGGCGTGGCAAAGGCCCAGGTCACCACGCCTGCCACGCCACCTGCCATCAATATCGCAAACGTACCTGAGGACAGCAACGTTTAGTGGATAATGTAAATCTTTGAAGTCATGCTAGAGCAGAAAAATGACTGTAGATTAAAAGAAACCTGGACATTTAGAAGTGCTAAAAACTAAATTCAAACTTTCTCCCAGACCGCAGTTAACAAAAGCTCTGTCCAGAGAAAGCTGGACTCACTGTCACGTTTTTTTGCTTTTTTAAAATCTGTTTGCTATCTTTGATATGGAAGCCCATTTCCACCACGAAAAGAAAAAAAAAGAAAACTCTCATGGGAAACTTGAGATAGTAAGTCAAAAGTAGAGCTGAACAGTATGCAAAAAAAATTATATTTCAATTATTTTGACAGAGATTGCCCTATGAGTCACGATTCACTGAAAAAAGTATAAAAATGATGATGTGATTTTTGCTGGGGTCTGCCGGGGCATCTCTGTAGCACTACAGTGCTTCATTTATAATGGTATGGTATGGTATACACATTTAACCTTTTTATCAAAAAATTGCAGCTCCTGTGATTTGGATATTGCAATTGGCCATATTGTGATTTCGATAATATTTCCATTAATTGTTCAACCCTAGTCAAAAGTATGCGATACTCTGCGTCGCTGGTTCAGTTCTGCCTGATGACCTTTGCTGTGTCTCATACCCCCCCCCTTTCTCCCCATGTGTCATGTCTGCAACTGTCAAAACTACCCAGTAAAGGTAAAAATGCCCAAAAGAATTCTTTAAAAATAGTATGCAATACTTAATACTTAAGAAAAAAAAGTTTAATTATCTTTTCTCGTAATATCTCAACATTTTGACTTCGCAAAGTTGAAAGTTTGGCTTAGCATCTCACCGTTTTGATTTACCATGAGTTTTTGTTTTTTTTAAAAATGATTTCTAACATTTTTGACCTTTCATATTTCAAACACTACCCTGGTTACATATTTATTGAGGATTGGTACTGTTACACTGCTTCTGAAACAGACCTGGCTCTTTGCCGGTCTCGGCCAGAGCCTTTCGAGTGACCTCGTATGGCAAAAAGTAGAGTCCATAGCAGGGTACGTCCCTAATGGCGAGGGCCAGTCCTCCTTTGAACAGACCCCTGGGTCCCTCCTCCTTCAGGATGACAGCAACACAATGAACGGGTCCACGGTATCGGTCAGTAGTTGTTTGACCCTGCAGACGCACCTTTACCAGGTCAATGGGTGCATAAACTAACACCTGAAAGCAGATCACGTTAAAAGGGTAAGTCCACCCAGATTATGCCTAATGGTTTCAAGCCATAAGGATTTTGTTTTAGTCCTGAAATGTTTTGCTTTAGTCTGTATGTTTTAAAGTTTTATGACATAAAGCTGTAAAAAACATATCACTTTAAAGGATAAGCCTGGTGATATTCTAGATTATTTTTTTTTACTGCTAACAAATCTCCTGAAAAGACTAAAACCAACAAAGTGGCATGATGACTGTTCAACTCAACTCAATGACAAGTGCTTTGAAACTGACCATTCTCCGGGTGGGAAAACTCTCCATTCAAAAAAATCATTCAAATTTGTTGAGAGAACCATGAATACCATACTTGAAGAGCAACTTATAGGAAATCTGGCTATTAGTCTTTGAGATACCATGTCATGGACCAAAGAGTTGGCTCAAGAATGAATTCTGACCTGATGGAGCTGGAGGAAAGCTCAGGGGGGGTCACCAAAGTCATTCGGAATCATCTTCTGTGGATCATGAATACCTAGTCAAATTTCATGACATGATAAAGAGAAAGGGAGCACCTGAACCTTTTGCTCTGAGGTCTGCTCTAAGTTGGTGAATTCCTCATTAAAATACAAAAGTAGGAGGAACAAATACTGTTGCCATGAAATAAGGTGTTTGTGTGACCATAGTTAATGTAGATAACAAGGGTGAATACTGAAATGAGCCACAGTCTGCAGGGACAGATACACCAAGTCACAACAAGCAGTAGCCTCAGCCACCAGAGGACACTTTCCAACAATATCACGCAATATATATTGTAGCTTCTATCAACTACCTGTGTGTGGATTGAACTTGATATTTATTCTGGTTAACAAACACTTCATCTTTTGATGGTGTAATTATGTGTTACATCCATAGACTGTATATAAAGATGGACGACATGACAGCTCCCCAAAAGCAAAGCCAAAACATCTGGATCGCCACCTGGTGGCTGGCTACAGTATAGGTCATAAACCCCGCTCCCTCCATGGGACGTGGGCCAAACTGCAAAATCAAAGTACACGTCAAATAAAATGTTCCCAAAGATGGTTTCTGTCATTTTAGGTAGTTCTTATCACATTGATGTATGTTCAAGTGTTCATTTTTCTGATAAGTTTGGTTTTAATTAGTTATTTGATGCTATAGAAATGGGGGGGGGTGATATCATAATTGACAACTGTGAGTGTGCTCGTGATTGGTTCAGGAGGGTGTATGGGCGGGAACTCTGGATCACTACTGCGCAGACTCTGGCTCCAAATATCGGGGAAATTTTGGCTTCATTTTTGTACAGTGGGAAGAAGTTGAGACGCATCATCCATCTTTATATACAGTCTACAGTTACATCTGTTACACCAACCACACCAGCCAGTTTTATTTCTAGAAAATCTAATGAAGTTGGCTGATGTAGCCAATAGCGAGAGAGAGCATGTACGGTTTAATTGTACCTGCATATGACAACACTGCATAACAAACCTCCACTGTAATCAAAACACTTGCATTCATTAAGGAAAATCACTGCAACAGTGTGGCTCACTGGTGTATATTTAATCATTTTTGGACAACAATGGAGCTCTATGGCACAGAGGAATATGATATATTAGGCTACACAGGCAATACTTGTTCGTTTTAATCTTGCCACAGTAGGCTTGACTTGCGAGGTGCTTTGGATGAAACCAGCCAGTGAACGTCAGGTGTTCTTACCTGCACCAGGCCTGAGAAGCAGCCGGCAGTGAAGACGTGTGCAGCAGAGGCCGGCTTGCCTTGACTGCGGTCATTGCGCTGAGACTGACTGAGGTAGTCTAAAGAATTACTGTAAAAGCCAAAGACGATGGAGTTGGTCATGCCTGTGGTCATCACTGGAAATGCCATGCCCTTGAAGAATCCTTGGAGCTGATATAATAAAGGAATAATAGACAGCTAAATAAGTATGCATCAATACTTTCTGTCATGTGTTTTCTGGTAGAGGCTGGGGCTATTTATGCAGTGATATCTGGTGAAACAATTTAAGAGGACATGACACCTACCCCTTCATGAGAGTATATTTTAGCCATACAGTGAAATACCCCTTTATACATAGACTGGGCCTGCAGGCGCACCTACAAATGAAACATGAGGTGTCAGAAAAAGCTAGTTTTAAGGTGTTTTCATTGCATTGCATTGTGTCAAACGCTTCTCGTGTTTTTTGGGTGGAGCAACGGACAGTAGCGCTGAACCCAAGACAAAGTTCCCCCTGGGGACAATAAAGTTTACACTCTCTCTCTAGGCATTTAGTCATGTTCATAGGTTTCAGTGTGTCATTCAACCTTCATGGTGTCCAATGGATGTCCAACTGCCAGTCCCACTGCACCTAAAACAACAACAAGGAAATGTTATTTCTCCACATGTATACAAATACTGTATTGTGTTTAATCAACTTCTATGTTCTGTTAATGTTTGTCATTTACCTGAAATGCTCCCAGCTATGAATTCCAAAAAAGGCATGCCTTGCACAATTTCACAACCTACAAAGAAGAGCAATGTGTTTGACCTGTTATAAAGATAATACCTAGCTGTATAATATGATGAGGACATGTCGTTTGCATTTTCCACAACTCTTGATTTGATTTTACCTCCGTTAAAGTTTAATGTTAACCTGTCTAGTACTAGCTTAAAAACATACATTTTGCGTGTACAAACCGTTGAGTTACACACATCCTACGGTGTATATTAGCATTAGAAAAATGCAACAAAAAAAGGTTTGTCAAATTAGACGAACTTCATTACAACATCTCCAGAATACTAACCCTGCTCAGTGTAAACCTTTTCACCGCTTACCTACTGCGGAATGATGTTAATGACCAAAGTCTGTCTCTGCGGCGGATAATCAAAGAAAACGACATTTGAAAGAACATTTTCGGTTTGACACGACTGCCTTTTCAAAATAAAAGCCGCCTTAGAATACGCATCTGTGTAAACGTGGCCAACTAGACTAATAGGCCAAATTTACCAACTATTTAGCAGTTCATCTAGGATATAACAATATGCATTATTATGCCGGCTACATATACTGGCTTAGGTACAACGTTAGAGTTTTACAGTAAAAAAGCTGGACCATTACATTTTTGTTAACCCCCCTGTAAAATGAATTTAAAGTATTTTGTCAAGTTATTGTTAAAATGCACAGTGACTGCTGCTGACATAGTCCATAATACCACTTCTTGCACAGTTGAATTACAATGTTTTTTTTTATGGGATTGAGCTACTAATCCTCATTTAAGATTATATAATGGGACTCATTATATAAATAGTAGGCAACGTTTGTATAGCCTACATTTCTTGACAGCTTAACGTCTTCCAGGTGTGTATGATTTTATTTTGAAGGTGGAATCACATGATTTCCGCCAATATTATTCCACTTTTGCTGTGCAGTCGAAGTCTTCTTTTGCTCCTAGAGTTAAATTTGGCCAAATAAACACGACCGATTTATTCCCTGACATGTTTTTAATCTCCAGAGAGCTGCACACCAAACATAAATTACTAAAATATGGGGAATGATAAAAAGAATGAATGGGATTGAAAGAGATTATGGGTATCCAGTCTTAATTGACAGTCAAACTACAGCTGTGACAGAGATAAGGAGAAAGTAGAAATGTTGGCACAAACTTTTGTTAAAATTCATGGCTCTGATAATATTAGTGAAGAGGGGCACAGAGGAAGGGAAGCTACAATAGCTGAGAATAAGGAACTTTTACAGCAAAATGAAGATACCAGTGATTTAACAAATATACCATTCACAAAGGCAGAGCTGAATCGTACTCTCAGGAAAACCAAGATGTCATCACCAGGAAAAGATCATATGTGTTACATTTTGGTAAATAATTTTAGCGAATTATCTATGGACACTTTACTGGAACTATATAATAAAGTTTGGGAGAAGGGAAAATTACTACAAATCTGGAAAGAAGCTGTTGTAGTTCCGATATGTAAGCCAGGAAAAGATTGCACAAACCCAGGGAAAAATAGGCCTATTGCTTTCACATCCAATGTATGCAAAATAATGGAGAGAATGATAAATGAAAGATTAACTTATTATTTGGAAAACAAAGGGTATGTACCAAAATATCAGAGTGGATTCAGAAGAGGCAGAAATACCATGGACCCTGCTTTATGTTTAGAACATGAATTAAGGAAATCACAGGTTAATAGGGAAAGCACATAGATGTATTGATGTAGAGAAGGCTTATGATATGATGTGGAAGGAAGGATTATTAGTTTAAGTAAATTAGGGGTTAAAGGCCGAATATATATATATATGTATGTATATATGTATGCATATATATGTATATATGTATATATGTATGTATAAATATGTATGTGTATATATGTATGTATATATGTATGTATATGTATATATATGTAT